>JARUPZ010000008.1:12767892-12780392 GCA_031213475.1 Nereocystis luetkeana | reverse complement strand
AAGCCCTAGGTGCACGCCTACCCGTATCCTGATGGGTTGCCCCAAATAATCACGCTGGAACCCAAGAAATAACGGAGAAGTGTTATAGAAGGCCGCCCGCGGGATACTACTCGTACGTACAGGGTGAATGTTGAGGAACGTGTGTGGTGTTTTTTACTGTCCAAGATGGGGCATAACATGTATATTGGGCCTAGAAATTGGTTCCTTTAGCCAAACAAATAATAATTCCCTGTGTAGTAGTAATTGGTGTTAAGAACCGCCTTCGGGCGGAACGATTTAAATTTAGGTCAAGAAAATATGAGGAGTACGAGGCAAGGGTAACTCGAGCTTTTTCCGAGGGGAACAGCATGTAAACCATTAGTCACACATGCGGGGAAGGACGATGGGAGGGGGGGGGGGGGGGGGAGTACTCATGTCATGCATGGCCGTAGTCGTATGACCGTAGGCCCCCGCATCCCTACAATGCCGGGACGAATTAGATGGAGTTTCCACCGACCAGGCAGATCTTGTTTGCATCAAGCACGAAGCGCCGAAAGGTGCAGGGCGAGTCGCATTAAGGGGAGGCTGCATCCTGTTGCTACTAACCACCACCTCAAGGGCGGGCATGCAATGGATGGCAGCGTCGAATTAATTGGTTGGTTTTCTGGTGTGACCAAACTCAGAGACAGCAATGGGAATACAAGGGAACTGCCTCGTGGGTACTTTACCATATGCACAATGCGTGGCACGTATCATTCCCCTTGTGCGGAAATAAGGTGGCTCCGCCCCGCACAAATGATCTACGTCGGCAGCCAGTCGTGATGACCGCCTGAAACAAGAAGAACAAAAAAAAAAAAACGCACCTTGGTTGTCTAGCTGACGCGGCGGGAGGCTTGTTTTACACCATCGCCGTTAATCACCGCCAATCCAATATCTCTATAGGTGGGGGGGAGGGGGGAGGGCGTACTCATTTGTTGCTTGCCGTAGTGATTTGACCGTCGACCACGCACGCCTTTCGAGACGGAGCACCGTTCCTACTCCTGCTCTAATAGAGACCCCTCCAATATTTGGACGCTCAGGTGTTGCTTGCCGTAGTGATTTGACCATCGACCACGCACCCCTTTCGAGACGGAGCACCGTTCCTACTCCTGCTCTAATAGAGACACCTCCAACATTCGAGCGCGTATCACGTTGTTTTCCCTCTATTGCATACAGGTAGAGTCTTCGATATTTTCCCTTCCTTGTTTCGCCTGCTGTGGCCACCATAGCGATCGAATTTTCGCTTCTTTATGGTGTACCAAACTTCTCCGTACCACAGCAGTCGTCTAGTTTCCTCACTCCTCCCGATCACATGGGGGGGGAAGAATCAGCGGAGGCGGACCTACGCTCTTGGCGAAGGGCAGGGATGGATTCAATCGTGGACGACTGAGAGCGGCGACGAGCTGGAGAACGGTTCCGAGAACAGTTCCGAGAACAGTTCCGAGAACAGTCCCGAGAGTCGGGGGTGTCGAGTGAATGCGGCCGTGCTATACGTCAGAAAGAGTGAACATCACATTGACGACTCAGTTTGTGTTTGAGGGAGGTACAATCAGCAGCCAGACCAGAGGAGAAATTGGGGGGGGGAAGGCTAACAGGGACTTGCAGAAGAGAAAGCGGTGCTAGAATACTCACACGCACAAGCAAAAAATGGGCGTGGATGGTTGGATAGGTACCGCAATGGAGCGATAGCAGGGCTGTTCACGGGACGAGTCACACCTCGCGGTCAGGTCGGGTCGGGCCCGGTACTGGTCGCCCGACCCGACCCGTGAGACTATGAAAACCTCCTGACCCGACCCGACCTGATCCGACCCGTGATACAATTTTTTTAAACTGACCTGACTCGCGGGTCGGTTCATGACCCGTGAAGAGCCATGAAAAGAAGGACACCGGGAACGAATGGCATCTTGATACGGGGTGGGGTGTATATAGGCTACTTTCGCGAGCGGTCGTTCACGTTTTTGGCGGATGCGCGCGTGTACATACTATGGATACAGGCAGCGGGCAGCGGGGGGGGGGGGTGTTGTACTCCCTCACGCCCCTCTATGGGGCAGGTAACAACACGTGCGTTGCCGTCAGCCCTTAGGGTTAGGGTTAGGAGCTACGAAGGCCGCAGCAGCAGTGCGTGCGGTTCCCATCTCGCGCTCGGTTTCTTGCATATCTTTTGAGTTTAAAATTGTACAGACACACCTGCACCAGCAGCCCGTACAGCTGGTGCCGTAGTCGTATTTTTCTTTTGTGCCGTAGTCGTCATTTCCCCCTCCCCTCTGGAAGTGGCCACACACACGAAAACAAAAAAATGAACTCACTGAAGCTGTCATCCATGTGCAAGTCCGCCTCACAAGTGGTTCATGGTAGGATGCAGCTCACCCTCCATGTGATTCGCCGAAGACCCCACTGCGCTTCGGGCTTGGGGCAAGCGATGTCTGCTTGGTGGGTGAAAACTCGACGTGCTCCGTCTCGGCATTGTGGGAATGCGAGGGTCTATGGTCATACGACTAAGGCCATGCCTGAAAAGGAGTACCCATTCCCTACAGGGTGTTCCTTCTATAGATCGTTCGAGGAACACCATTGAGGCAGCTACGAATACAACAACCAGTAAGCAACGTCTACGCATTACGAAAGTCACCCAAAAACAGGGTTTTGTTTTTCGCTCAAAAGCGCAGTGGTTGATGAGCAGTCCCATGGCTTAGGTGCACAAACACTAATATCGCAAAAAAAAAGAAAAGAGAAAAGCATTCCGATGATTTTGGGTTAAGGACCCCCGCCATTTGGAAAGTATTTTCACCAAAACGTCCCCTCCCAGCTCTCGCGCCCTACATGGGTCCACGCTTCCTCGTGTCGTAACAGCCGCCAACCTCATACAGCACCGTGTGCCCGGCAGCGGTGGGTGGGGTTAGGGTGCGTGGGTGAGTACGCAGTAAATAAACTACTGTATCTACGATCAGAGACCATTTACTAGCGCACACCTGGTACGTACGTAAAATGTTAAACACTCTGTTCGGAAATATAAGGATCGTTTCGTACTCGTATTTTCACCCAAACGATCCTTACATTTACAGGACCAGAGTGATGCTCCTATTTTACACCGGTACACTGAGTCATACCTTCCAGTAGTGTACACGCCAACTTACAACCTCAAACCCATGTCCTGCCGACGACGCCATTTGTTGACAGCTGGGGCTAACACTGGTAAAAGGTTAAACAACCGCCTCTACTCTATTAATAGACTACTGCTGGTAAGTGTCAAGTCCTGTAACATGATGGTGTAAATACCAGCACTTTGTATGACGTAAAACTTATCCTGAAGTTGACTGTGCCTTCCACCACACGAAGAACGAGACAAAAAAGACAACGAAAAAAAAAACAAAAAAAAAACAATACTGCTGTTGTTCGTGACGGATGGTGTGTAGGGAGAAATGGTACTGTTTTGTACGAGTACGAGGAGGTACCAAACATCTTCCAAAACAGAAGGGACTAACTAATTATGTGCAATCGTTTTTTTTTGTTCGGGCTAGAGCGGTACTGTACGTACGCACTGACTGCGATGTGGGGTAGCATCGGACTATAGAATGATCATGGGATAGCGGTAGTATCAAGACCCTATAAACACCCGGAGATTATTCCCGGGGCTCTATTAATAATCCCTCGCAAAATATTGGTTGTAGGATAGCTGGTAGGAGAATAGTAGTAGACAAGCGCCCGAGGAAAGTTCCTCGGACACGTGTATTTACCCGTCTGGCGGGTTGATAGAAGGAGAGCAGAGTGGGCTTGATGCCTAGAATGAAGCCCCTATCGAATCACTCCCTCAACAGCTCCCTTCCATTTCCATTTCCATCTGTCGTCACGAAAAGGGCTGATACATACAACAGAAAAGTCTCCTAAACCAGAAAAGCTGTCTTCCTAGCCAGTTCAGATAGTTCCTGCCTTCCATTCCCTAACCACCATACTCGGGTTCTACTTGAGTAGAAAGCAGTAGATTGGTCTTTCTTTTGGGCGCGTCAAGAGGTCAACCCGCGGTCTCCTAGCATCTTAATACACTAGTTGTGGTGTCGGGAGCGGTCAGTCAAGGAGTCAAACAACGGTCTCCTAGCAAATTTATATACTAGTTGTGGTGTCGGGAGCGGTCAGTCAAGGAGTCAAACAACGGTCTCCTAGCATCTTAATATACTAGTTGTGGTGTCGGGAGCGGTCAGTCAAGTAGTCAAACAACGGTCTCCTAGCATCTTAATATACTAGTTGTAATGTAGGGAGCGGTCAGTCAAGGAGTCAAACAACGGTCTCCTATTAATAGCATCTCAATATACTCGTTGTGGTATCGGGAGCGGTCAGTCAAGGGGTGACACCGCGCTCTCGTTCGTGGTGGGTGGGTGGCCATCACACCGGCCTCACCAACGGCAAGGTAGACACTATCTAATCTAATCAATCAATTTCTCACACGAAAAGGTGTTGGCTCGAAGCCGTTGATTGAATATGACCGTGTCCATCTTTTGACTTTCAAGTAGTTTATCCCCAAAACGGGACTGCGGTTCTAAAGGGGTTAATAGGACCAAATATTGTTGTTAATAGTAGAAACGGTTAAATATATACCTGGTAGTTTTTTATGTATACCACAGGTCCTATTAACTAGGGTCCCCCGCAATATCTGCAATGAATTCTCACTATATATACCTATGTAGCTCATAAACAGCGCCTCGTACCCATGTGACAAATGGGACGGTAGCACACAGCAAACCCGCTGGAGATGGAAACCAATGAATGTCTTCAATCATTCTTTTTTCTCCCCATGAAACACAAACAATCAACTCCATGCTACAACCCTCAAGACATGCAACCCTTCTGTTAATAGTGCTGTAGTGTACAGAAACATAAAACCTGACTCTAATTTCTAGTGTACTGCCCCCCCGACGAGAGTGCAGCCCTAAACGGGTCAATGTATTAACTTCACGTATTAACTTCACTTCACCCACCCACTCCCCCGCACGACGAATGTCTCGAGTTAGTGCGATACTTCGAAGTGTTGCTTGATGCCTTTGCCATTCACCCCTTTATCACCGCAGTCCCGTTTTGGGGGCAAACTACTTGAATTTTGAGTGGTTTGTCCCCAAAACGGGACTGCAGTTCTAAAAAGGTTAACAGACTTCAAGGTGAGCATTACCAGGGCAGTCGACACCACCGAAGTACACGACATACTGGTATATATACATACCGTTCCAGAATGGTGCTGTTACGGGGGGCACAGTAAATAGGACCAAGTATTGTTGGTAAATATAGGTAAATATATAGTTTTTTGTGTGTACCGTAGGTCCTGTTTACTATGGTCCCCTGTAGTAGTGGTATTCTTGTGTTGGCCCTGGAATGTGCCTCATGTCCCTGGGGTTTGGCTTCAAAACCGCAGGGTAAGTGTGAGTGATTAGAAAATCCTCAAAGAAGAAGTGTCAGGGCGAGTGTACCACTCTGGGTCGGAATATAACGTTCGTTTATACATTAATATGAACACTAAGCGGTCCTTATTTTCACACCTAGAGTCGTAGTGCTTACCTCTCTGTCCAGGGTTAGGGTGTGTCTTAACCCCCCCCAGAGAGCATTGGAACGAGCCGAATGGAATATTATTTGCCGCATGGATTGGTGTTGATTGGTTGTGGGAAACGAATAGATTCAGTGCAGCCTGAGAAAAACGTATATCTAGGAAGAGGAAGAAGAAGTGTTGCACCCCTTTTTCTTGTTTGGGAGGACCGAACGGCCCGACCGAACGGGAACAAATAGCAGATTATTTGATGTAGATGGACACCACCGAAGATTATGTGGATACCAATTGGTCGTGGCATGTGCAAAATATACCATTCGTGCCGATTCGGCTGGCGAGGCCCAGGATTCTGCGTGGACCCAAACACGTTTTTTTAGATAGGAACGGAACGAATGACCACGAGCAGCCTCGTTCCGTTCCGCTCGTTCCCATGCTCTCTGGGAGGGTTAAGACACACCCTTAGGTACAAGTATTCTGACTCGTCTAAGGCCTATCTGCCTCTCACTCGTCTTCACTCCAGTCTGCGCTCCTCGTACAGTACCTGCACTTCGGCGCTCACAGGGTTCCCTCGATACGCCTGTTTCCTAGGTTCGTACTTCGCACATCGGGAGGGTTTGCGTCCTCCTTTCGGAAGATAGCGATGCCAGGATCCACGTGAGCAGCACGCGCGCGGCACACAGCAGTAGTGCGATATGATGCAGCATGCGAGGGATATGCGCGATAATACGGACATAGAGGTGGCTACGCGGTACTGCTTCGTCTTTCGTTCGTCAGGGCCGCGTCAAGCAGACACGAGGTGTGATGTCCGACTCCCAAATATACAGATCCCGAGTCTATACGCCATCATAGAATCTTGGAAACCTTCCGGGGCGTGTGGATTGCCGTCCCCTTTCCGCTACTGTACTGCAAGCCCTTCCGTAGTGTAGGTAGCTATAAAAGATCACCGTTTTATGCCGTAACCGAGGACCTGCGCCCCCCCCCCCCCCCCCTCCCAGCATGCCTGATATCGAGTACAACCCCCACCCGCCCCAGCATATACTCGAAGCTGCCATCCATGTACAAGTCCGCCGCGCAGGCGGTTCTCAGTAGGATATCGCTCACCCTTCCTTCGCCTCACACCTCACGGCAGTTCGCGCTTGGTGCAAGCAATGTCTGCGCTGGTCGGTGAAAACCCGACGTGCTCCGTCCCGGCGTTGTGGGAATGCGAGGGTCCAAGGTCATTAGACTAAGGCCACGCATGAAAATGAGTACCACTCCTCCTCCCCAGCATATCGCCAACGAGATAGAAGTGCTAGTCAAGGCGTTCGAGCGTCTGTGACTCCGGTGTTCCACCCCTCCGTCCCCTCCCAACCGTTAGGGTGAGCATGAACATGAAATGCAGGGATGGAGGCGTGCTAGGGTGGAGGGGTTAGGGGGTTACACTTTTTAATCCAAACATATATGACTGACGGAATTTTCGGAACTGAGACCGTGCGGCCTTACCGGTGGGTAGTCAACATCGCTGGGTCTTCGATGGCCCTTTTAAAGCAACATTCGTTAGATTCGAAGCGCAGTCTATATATAGCCCATGTGGGCTGTTTGTCGGGCGTACCTTACTATGTGACTGTTGCTATAATATATGTATATACCTCGTATATACTATCTATATATTATATACTATATACCAGGTATTTACATTATCCATTTTCCCTGGTATACATTACCGGTTGTTGGAGCTTTTAGAACCGCAGTCCCGTTTTGGGACAAACCAGGTCAAATTCCAAGTAGTTTGTCCCCAAAACGGGACTGCGGTCCTAAAAGGGTCACGTGAGGAAAACTTCAGGTCTGTTCGCGGGACGGGTCAAACCTCGCGGGTCGGGTCGAGTCGGATCGGGTAGGGGTGCTTCGGCCCGACCCGTCAGAGTTTGAAAATCTCCTGACCCGACCCGACCCGACCCGTGATATTAAAAAAAAAACTGACCCGACCCGCGAACCCTGAAAAGATGAGGTGGTATCGGCGACGCGTGGTACGCTAGGGGTGGTATGTTTTGTCTAAAAAACAATTTCCCAATGACGGGGTTCCTTAACCCAAAATCTTTGGGACGCTTGCCATTTTTTTTAGCCATACCATTAATAATATTTGCACACCTACTAATAGGCCATACCTGGTATGATTGTTCATCGAGTTGCCTTTTCGACCCTCTTTCAATGGCATTTTGTACTTAGTATAGAGCTCCTTAAGGTCAAGTGAGAAACCCCAGGAACACAATGGTACACCTCTGCCTTGGCGTGTGTCCAGAATCACACCAGGGCTTAACACTATCAATATGAATACGGAAACGGTCCTAACACCTCTCCGGTTAAATGATTTCCTTTTTCCTTGCATCAAGATTTAAGTTCCCCGTGACTTTGATTTTTTTTCTACAGGTACAAAACACAAAAAAGACGAAAGCACCGAAAAAATACGAGCAGGTCGCCCAACGTACTGGTCACGAGCGAGACTTTTTTTCACAAACCAATCAAAACACGAGACTTTTTTTAGGTAAAAAAATAAAAATGAATCAATCCGGAACGATACACGTTGTGAAGGGTGACGGGCGAAACAAAATTCCAAGAATGAGGACAGCAACAGAGGGAAAGAACACGAAAACCCACACAGAAACAGTACAACACCAGGAAGCAAAAAAGACGACAAGATGAGCACAATAGCAAGAAGAGCTTGGATGCAGCTTAGGATTTAACATCAGAACGCAATGAGAAGGAAGGAGCAAAGACAGCAAAATTAGTAGACAAGCCGAAAGTTGGTACAGAAGGGAGGTAGACCAAGAGAAATAATAATAATAATAATAATAATAATAATAATAATAATAATAATAACAATAATAATAATAACAATAATAATAATAATAATAGCAAGAAGACGATGGGGATAGCACAAAAAACAAGAAGAGCACAACACCAGATGACCTTATTACGGGGGGCCATAGTTAATAGGACCAAATTTTGTTAGCAGAAATTGTTAAATATGTAGGTTTTTATGTATACCACAGGTCCTATTAACTATGGTCCCCCGTAAGAGCGCAAGACAATGAGCAGGACACCACGACGCATGCTACTTACAGCAGACGTGCACAATTTTTTTTCCCCCCACATGAGGAACTCCATATACCTCACCCGAAAGCTGGCTTCAGCAAAAATCAAATATGCAATGGTTGATGAACAATCTCATATCCCCAAGCATACAACAACGTCATTTTTCGAAGCAAGCTTGGCATTCCGACGATTTTGGGTTAAGGAGCCCCGTCATTGAGAAAACGTTTTTAGCTGAAACGTGCTACCTCTATCGTAGAACGCGTCCAACGGGAAGACGACGAAAATAGCCGACCGACCGCAGAAGAAGCTGGTTCGCCGGAGAGGCTCGAACCCCGAACTTGAGCAAGCAGGGTTGACAGCAGTCTACCGGCTTGTACTCATTTACTGGCTTGTAATCTGTACCGGCTTGTACTCTGGTCGCCCAAGTGTTGTTGAGTTCTTCGTTGTCGTGGTATATTGTCGAGCAATGGCTTGCAGGGGTGGCCGTTTCTTTTATTGACATACCCTCTCACGTGAACAGGACATTCACATCTCACCTAAAAACATGACTCGTAACTAGTTGTTTTTTTTGGCGCCACCCGGCCAACCAAATCTGCTCGTCCTCAAAAAACAAAATATGCCAGAAAAATTACCATGCGACTACTTCAAGGTATAATTTATTCATAACAGAAGTTGCTCACGTGACGAGCCCAGCTATTACGGGGGACCATATTAGATAGGACCTACGGTGAACACAAAAACCTGTGTAGTTACGAACAACATTTGGTCCTGTTTACTATGGCCCCCCGCAATAGTCATGAGCACAGCGTAGCCCCTTCCTAACCCCAAAAATAGCTACCGAAAACCTGAGGGCCGACTTCGGCGTCATCAACCGTCTATCATGAGAGCACCGTGAGTGCCCAGCAGTACGAGTGTATAGGGTAGTGATTACGCTGCCCCCGTGCTATACGACTCCTATTAATAGCGGTGTCACGTTGGAACTCCGACACCTATTAGTTTGTGTCCACCTCTCAATCACGTAGTCCAGTGATCGTCATCACTTTTATCGACATATTTCGCACTCTCAAGTCCCGAAGAGGCTTAACCCCTTTAAAACCGCAGTCCCGTTTTGGGGACACATTCCTTGAAATTTGACTGGTTTGTCCCCAGAACGGGACTGCGTTTCTGAAAGGGTTAAGCCAAAACCTGGTGTCCCTACCGTTACCGTATTGTTCTTATGCTCTTCTCACGCTTTCCTACTTGAGCGTTTTTTTTTTTTCTTCGTTGCCTGCTTGTTCTTGCGCTATCCCCGTCGCCTCCTTCTGTCCTTATGCGTCCTCTTAATAATATTTTCTCGTCACTGTACTCTTCTCGTCGCCTACTTGCCCCTGACCCTCGCTACTGTAATTAGTCCCAGCGTCTCTTTGTTGTGTTCGGCTCTCTCGCTCTTGCGCTCTTCTTGCGCTCTTTTTGTGTTGTTATTGTGTAGTGCTCTTATCATCGTCCTGCTGCTTTTGCCTCCGGAAGCTTGGTCCAGAGAACGAACCTGCGTGCTAAGCATGACGGCCGCAGTCGATCATTTTTTCCAACACTGTTTGTTACTGTAAGTTTCCCCCGGGAGTCAGTCGTGACCGCGCCGTGCGCCGCAAGCATGTCGGACCGGTGCGGGCCTAGGGGCCGGGTCGTCCTTTTTGTGCCGAGACCTCCACTCCAGGCGAGGTTCAGGGACAATGGCATCCGTGGCATCCGCCTCTTGCTTTGGCATCACCTACGCGTATGTCTGGGTCTCTCCCGCATGCTCCGTCCGAGCTGGGCGTTGAAGCTCGATCATTTTACCACTGTATCACATCGCTGGCCCCTTAGTATGAAAGGGTTCCCCTCCCCCCCCCCCCCCCCCCCTCGGTGGCCTCCGCTGGAGCAAAACCGATCGTCCCGGGGGTCTCCTCTGAGTCTATCCCGACAGAACGCTTCCGCTTGTCTCGCGCCACGTAGCACTTGGCCACAAACGGCGGAGGCACTGGCAAGCAGTTGGCCGTCTCCGCAAACTCAAGGCATTTCTGCCAGCTACCTGGTATCACTCTGTCCCCAATTATGTAGGACCGTTTGGACTGCATGTTAATGGACAAACGATCCTTATGCTTTTGGGACAGATTGGGCCATCAATTGGCCCCAATTATGTAGGACCGTTTGGACTGAATTTTAGTGGGAAATGCTCCTTATTTTGTGGGACAGAGTGGGCCATCCTTTGGCCCGAAACATATGGACATTTTGTACTTAATGTTAAAGGACAAAATCTCAGTATATTGTGGGGCATAGTGGTGCCATGGTATTACTTTGGGGCCCCAAGCACACCGACCTAAAAAGCACAGAGTAAGACCTATCTATGCCAATGGTACAGCGAAGTTGCAATAAAAACTTTGAATTTCAAAGATACCCGCCAAAAAAAATCAGAACACGCTTCCTATGGGCCACCTAAAAAAAAAAAAGTCCCTAACTTTTGGAAAAGCCCGAAAAAAGCAAATCTGGCGCCGATATTGGGCCAACATCGGCTTGAGAAAAACTCAGGCCGATCTTTGGTTCGAAGCGGCGAGATTCCGAGTCCTCGACAGACATCGATCAACAAAACCAACGATTGCGTCATGAATTCTGAACGGAGTGCGCTCGTTAGGGGCTCCGACCCACCCTAGGGTCACCGTCTTCACACCATGGCCGGTGTCATGTGGCGGGAGCTGACCAGGCGTGTGATAAAAAAACATTTGGCGGCTGGTTTGCACAAAACAAAAGACAAAACTTCTCCATCCGTCTCGAATGGCAAAAAATAGACTTTTTTTCAGGTTTGGGAGGATACCGTAGGACGCCGCCGGCAAGCTCTCGCCCCCTAGACCATGGATCCGCCTGATATCTTCGAGGCCGTCATCTATACTCGTTGGGCTTGCCAGATACCGAGTGGGTTGGCCGTGGGCTGAGTCTATGTCGAGATCGAGCGTCGATCGTCGCACGAGCTGGTTTCGATCACCGTGTTGACAATTTGCGACCAGAAAAACACAAATTGCGCCGCCTGCAGCCGTTGGGGAAAAAATAAATAAAAAATGAAACATTTTTCTCTTTTTTTCCCACAGCGGCGGTACGAGAAAATTTTCGGCTGATTTTTTAAAGCCATCTATTTGAAAAAAAACTTTTGAACTTCGCGTTTCTATTGGCATAGGTCTAAGGGCCTACGTATATCTTCTGAGAATATCTGATCCCAATTTTTTTTCCTGATTTTCCTGTTAGTTTCCAGTTTTTTTTTATATACATTTGTTCCCCGATTTTCCCGAGTTTTTTTCAAAGAGGAATGCTACGTGAGCATTGCTACGGTAAGCGTTCCTGTTTCTTTTTCTCTTCGTTAAAATTCCTGATTTAGGATATATTATATAGGTCCTCGTTTTGCCCGCTCTTCCCTCTTGCTCTTGTTTTTTTTTCAAAATTTTCAAAAAAAAGAAGAAAATCAGGAAAAATACATACCAGGGTACACTTCCTTGGACACCATTAATACTAGCCGTTATCGACCTTCGGCGCGTGCTTTTGCCTTGTAGGAAGGAGTGACACCTAATTTTTCTGAGTCTCCTCGCTCAAGTATATTATAGGAGCTCTACGAGTATACCTAGGCCTAAAACTGAGGCTGACAAAAGCAACCCGATGAGTATTCCCAAAGCATACGTGTACATAAACAGCAGTAGTATTAATAGTTAATAGTAGGTTTAGACATGAGTTTAAATACAGGTACCTGGTACGTGGCAACGTAGTATTTCTTCTGCTGTGGCGTAGTTTCGTGACCACATAACTGGTATCTCTTTAGGACTGAAGAATCGGCACGGACACTGGTTGTGCTGGATGTCGACGGATAGAAGGAACGGCCCTTCATGTG
>JARUPZ010000008.1:12742892-12765392 GCA_031213475.1 Nereocystis luetkeana | reverse complement strand
TTAAGAATAGTACCTGGTATATAAGCATGATGAATACCCTGGTATGAGATAGATGGCTAGATGATGATACATACCTGGTATATAGTATAGCCTGTCTGTTGTTGCTGCACAGATGGCCCCCAGCACTCACCCTAAGATGATATAGATGGATGATGGCGATACCTACGTGTCATGGGCTGTTGTTGCTGCACAGGTGACCGGGACCCCCCCCCCCCCCCCCCCCGCCCTTTGCGCAACGGTGTGGGCGTAAGAAAACCCTCGTGGAGATATTGAGCAATGGTGCTGTAGCACCCCATCATTGATACCGGGTGTGCCGACTTGAGAGCTTGTCGTCGATACGTTGCGAGGTTTGCTACACATTGTGTTGGTGGAGACATTGAACAATGTAGCAAACTCCACGAGGTGTTGACAACCTCCCAACTCGGTAGGCCAAATAATGGTTTGCTACATTGTTCCACGCCTCCACTAAGTTTTTGTGGAGACACGCTGCACGGCGTCCCCGGTGCCTTGGTAGGTTGCCTGCGTGCGTACCAAGATCAATTTCGTGGGTTCAAGCCTCACCGAGTTCATACTCGTAAAGACTTTTTCTTGCGTAAAAATTGAGTAGCGGAAAGCGTGAGAGCGTTGAGTTGACAGCATTCGATTGAACAATGTGGCAAACTCCACGAGGTGTTGACAACCTCTCGACCCGGTACGCCGAAGAATGGTGTGCTACATTGTTTACTGTCTCCACCAAGTCTTTGTGGACGCATTGAACAAAGTAGCAAACCCCACATGGTGTTGACAACCTCTCACTTCTGTGACGCCAAATAAATGGTGTGTGCTGTATTTTTCGATGTCCACAAGGGTTTTAGGTACGCTCACATGGTGCAGGGGGGGGGGGGCGGGGGGTCCCGGCTATACCTGTGTTTGCCAACCCTGGGTGGAACGCTCACCCCCCTACAGTACACTATTACTACCAGCATTTATCTACTGCATGTTCTTCTTTTTTCCTGTCCCATGTATTAAATATTCGTACTATCAAATATATATACACCCTAACCACTGACCTAACAGGGCTAACAGCCAGCGCTGACTGGTGGCTCAAGTGATTTGGGTGTATCTCTAACAAAACCACAACCCGGGGTCCACTGGCCGTTAAGTCGGGACCCGGATTTACTCAAGGAGTGCAATCCCTTTAGTCAGCACTGCCCCGAACTGGAGGGACTGCCTATTTATTAACACTCCGCCCTTCCTTTTCTCCCTCCCTTCTTGTCGGGACTCAAATCCGGGGCCACATACGCCATACGGTATGGAATTATCACCGTTTTACCCTCGGAGCACAGGTAGGTGTGTCGGTGCTGAGTACTACTCGTCCGTCATGTTGTCAGGTCCTGCCATTGTTGTCGCTCTCACTCCAACCGAGAGCATTGCTACGAGTATGAGGGCACAGAACCCAGGAGATAGGGTACAAGAAGCCATGGTAGAGAGAGGGGAACCCAGCACCCCTCTATTATCAAAAGCGGTGTGTTAAGTGTAAGGCAGTATGGACCTAGGGACAGACTACTGCTACGAGTAGCAGGTGTATCTCTGGCTTTGCGCTGGTCACTCCGACAAGGAGCTTGATGTTAAGAAGTTGTAGGTTCTTGTGCTTGTTGCTGCTTGCCTTGCCGGATGTCTTCTGAACGAAGGGGCGAGGCATTCATCTGCAAGACAGGCGATAACGCCTGCCAGGTATGAGGAGGGGACGCTTGCTTCGAACCATAATGCCGAAACAGGGGAGAGGGGATACCTGAACACCAGCCTACCATGTGCACCTCATTTGAGAGGTGTGACATCACTTCTTCCAACAATCCCACAACTATACCCATGGACTCCATCACATTGTGGTATTCCCTCTCCCTTGTTGCGGTGTTATCATTTGTAGCAAGTGTCCCCTCATCATACCTGGCAGGCGTTATCGCCTGCCAGGACAGTGATTCTCTCCCCTCTTCCGTCAAAAGGCATCCGGCGAGCGAGCAAGCAAGCAACATATACAATAAATGCTAACTTCCAAGTATCATGTTGTGTGAGGGCCCACAGCAGAACCAGAAGCACCACCTGCATAGCAGTAGTGTGCCCTTTAACATAAAAATGGCGCCGACGGCCGGACATGGGACGCAGTGGTTAACATTTAACCAGTATCCCGACGGACTGGTGTCTTAACACATCACGTAAAATATCAGGTACCTGATACCTGTGTATATGTATGTGGCAGGGTTGATGCCTCCTCCCCACTTCGGTGAGTGCCCGTGCATGCCGGTTTAGAGTACTTTCAGTACGAACAGGCGTTTGAGCATGGTATTCAAACTATTTTTTTTCTTACCCTCTCGTGCTATTGTCAGTCTGTCCCTCTTCAACACGATATAGTGTCCCGTTTCTCACAAAGTTCGGTCACTATTAATAACACTAGTAATAGTAATAGCTCAAGTAATTAATTGATCAATTTAATGTACCCCTGTATAAATGAAGATACACCTGGTATATACGCCATACATAATATCCCACTCTAGCCGTCAATATAAGCGACGTTCGGTGTCTGATACCGATATCAAACCGAGTTTATGTTTCGGTTCAAAGTGGTGACGATGAAGAGAAATACCTGGTACGAAGCAATCGGAATCGTGTTCCGCCGGGTGTCACGGTAAGTATTTATCGTACGGCTTTACGCCGGTACAGTATACCCTGGAATATACCTCAGTACGCACTGCTCAGCGTGAGCAACAAGTCTACAGTAATTTTTAATTTTGCAATGAGTGGCATTAGCCACTACCAGGTATTTACTATGAGCACTACTAACACTATAGATACTGCTGTACCTCCCCGATATAAGCGCCTTACTAGGTGTCTATTTTAGAAGTAGGAAGGGATGCGCGGTCAATGGTCACATGACTAACGTGAGCAACACATACGCACGTCCGCCTCACAAGCGGTTCTTAGTAGGATGCAGCTCACCCTTCATGCGACTCGCCAGACACCTCACGGCGCTTCGCGCTTGGTGCAAGCATTGTCTGCCTGGTCGGTGAAAACCCGACATGCTCCGTCCCGGCATTTTAGCGATGCGAGGGTCTATGGTCATACGACTACGGCCATGCATGATATCGAGTACATATCTCCCATCGAGTACACCCCCCCCCCCCCCTCCTTCCTCCCTTGACGGCTTTTCGACCCAGGTTTAGCGACCCAAACAGCGACGCGTAGGTGCTTTTTGATCAACCTTTCAGGAACAGCGTCCAACAAGAAACACCACAATAGTCATATAACATAGAACATACATAGAGCTACAAGGTTCCCCTTCGGGATTGTGGTTGACTTGAAATCCAGGGGGGGGGGGGGGGGGGGGGTGTCGCGAGCTAAAAAAAGGATAACACAGCAGTAGGAGACGTTCGCTCCTCGTACCTGGTACGACACTATGACACCATGATACCATGATCCTATGTTACTATGATGATACTCGTTCGTGTTTATTATCCACCGCGGGCAAGAAAGCGAAGAACAAAGAAAAAAGCTCTTGAAAGCTCGCAAAGAAAAGAGTAGCAGCCACCGGGCAGGTAAACCACTCTTGCAAGCTCGTAAAGAAACAAGGAGTAGCCTCCGGGCAAGCAACACCGACCAATCCAAACGAGCTTACAGCTACTGTCTGTCTGTAGTTGTGCACGCAAGTATGACCATTATGCCATATCATCTCGTATCACCATCTCAAGTGTCCGGGAACCCCCCCCCCCCTCCCCCCCTGCACAATGCGGGTGTAAAAAAAGCCTTGTTGTAGAGACTTTGAACAACGCAATAACCACTTTAGCGACCCCCGAGCTTGGTGTCGACAACCCCTCAATTCGACAAGGCGTAGACATCCCCTTAATTCGACAAAGTGTCGACAATCCCTTCATTCGGTACTCCTGATAATGCTACATCATTATTCAATGCCTCCACGAGGAGATTGTTACGCCTACGGGCCACCTCTGATGCTGCACGCACGCGCTGCACGCACGCGCGTCGTACATCTCCTCCCCCCGTTGCACCCCAGACTCCGGGCACAGGACACTCCCTCAGCAGCCCCTACGCTCTATACCGGTATTCATAGACGTCATTTTTTTCTTCGTACGTACGCGTTTTCCCTCTGGGGTCCCCGTCTGTTTTTCAGCCATTGTCGGCGGCCGATCTTTATCACCCATTCTTTTCCTACGTACGTGCGTATTACACCTGGTATCTTCGACGAAATCCCCGATCTCACAGCTGTTGTTTTAAAGTTTACAAATATATTATTTATGAATAGTTTCTCACAGCAGTTATTGTAGTTTCGTAGTATGAATACAGCAGTAGACTTTTATCATCATGATGTCAACACCTCATATATAATTGATATATACCAGGTACCAGGTACGAGGTGTCTCGTTATTATTGTTCCTGATATATTGAAAAAAATGGGGGGGAAAACGCATTCTCATTCTATAGGCACAGTGAAGTATCTGGTGCCTCGGGCACAACATCAGAGCAAACAACAAAACAACAGAAAAATTGGGCCTTCGATCCCCTCGATCAAAGCCGCTGCCAACCACGTGACACTGCTGTGGTGATCTCCGGTCAAAGGTGCTCAAGGAAACCTGAAAGCTAAACTGGTATCATGTACAGCAGCAGTAGCAGCATCACTAGTAGTATGATACGATATAACCACGGGCTACATCGATTGTGGCGATGAGGTAGCCCTTTTAGTCAGGACTGCAGCCCCGTTTTGGGGGACAAAACAGTCAAAATCTAAGTAGTTTGTCCTCAAAGCTGACCTAAAGAGACTGCAGTCCTATAACAACAATAATGGTCCATTAATACTGCTATTAATACTTCTGCTGTATGAGCTCTGATGTTACCGTACAGCAGTGGACTATACTGTCTGTTTTTATTTCTCTAAAATGTTACTGCTGCTGTCATGGACTCATATGTATAGGCTGAAAGTTTTCGCCGTGCATGGCGGATGTGCCGCTGTAGGTACCATAGGGTACCCCACACCCGACGCCGCCGCTCCTATGACTAGTACGTCACCATCTTCCCTTCCTTTGGCCGCTCTCACCTGCTGCGCTGCACTTTCGTCCAGCAGTCAGTCTATACGTCTATCTTAGACATTAATAGCTACTCCAACACTCCGACCTACAGTAAATTGTTATATGGTGGTACGTACGTAGCCGTTGTTGCTGTTGTATATACTGCTTGCTGTGTACTCGTACGTAGATAGACATGCACAGGTACCAGATACCAGCACAGTAACTATTGATATCAGTTATCATACCCTTCGGGTAGAATCTATACCATCCATAATAAATACCAGGTATCATATACCGTGGTACCTTGTACCAATTATGTACGTGTTCGTACGTGTAGTGGGGTATGTACCAGGATTATTGCTGTCGTATATGATACACGAGTGTAAAGTTTCATGTATACAAACATAAATCGTGTGTCATATGTGACAAAAAAATCACACCCTCGACAATAGACAATGTGATTACCCTAGGCTGGGTAATCGATCGGTCTTTTACCCCTATACCAGGTATAGCTAAGTAGGCAACAACTTCACATTTGGCGTCGTCGACAGGACACGGGTTCGAATCTCGCTTCGAACACTTTGTTTGCAGAAACGATTGCGCGTGCGGTCCCTAAAGACACATCTCCCTGGTTCCCCAGGTATTGAAACAAAAGCGGGTAGGTCAGCGTCAGGCCGTATATTATACGGTACCGACGCCCCAAAGATCCCGCCGTTCAGAGGGGGAGAGTGTTATATACCTGGTAAGGATTACCCTGGGCTGGGTAATCGATCGATATTTTACTCCTACAGCTCAGTAGGTAACACTCCACAACAATACCTGGTAGTCCAAGTGTCATTTTATAGTTTCCTATTGCGGTTGACTGTCGATTTTGGCCCCTGATTTCATTCACTAATAATTATTGAAACGGGTCGAGCTTGAGCTCTCTAGTCCAGACAATTTCTATTAAAAGACTCCTCCTGGCCCTATTGTCAAGAAAATTCCATTTTATACGTAGGCAGTCTCTGTAATCAAAGGTCCGGGCAATTCCAATTAACGGACCTTCTCCTGAATTAATCGCCCGGCCATTGTTTACTTAGTCGACAGCCTCCCGAAAAAATTGTCCCGACAACTCAATTAATAGGACGTCTCCTAAATCAATTGTCCCGACAATTCTGATTTATATACAATAGTCTCCTAAATCAATCATCCCATCAATTCCAATTAATAGACACTCCCCAAATCATTTGTCCGGACAATTCCAACTAATAGACTGCCTCCTACATCAATTGTCCCGACAATTGCAATCAATAGACAGTCTCGCAAATAAACTGTCCCGACAATTCCAATAAATAGACAGTCTCCAAAATCGATTGTCGGGAAAAATTTTAATCATCAGACCGCCTTCGAATATCAATTATCCGGGTAATATCAACTATTAATAGTAGGCAGTCAGTATGCCAGTGCACAAAATCAAGTATCCAGACAAACTTCAACAAATAGAAAATCTCCAAAACCTCTCTCCCAGACAATGCCAATTGGTAGACAATACAGTCTCGGAATAAACGACCTGCCCGCACACTTGAACTTTCAATGCGTATCTGGTACGGATTTTAGTGTTGGTTTTGGAAAATGTTTTTTGTTTTCGTGAGTTACAGCTGAACTGAAAAACATGGGCTTGGCGGTATCAAAATGTCTCACGGATGAACATGTACTACATACTCGTACCTAAAGTTGATGGGTCCCGCCCTTTTCTGCTTGTGCCTTGGACAACAGGCCTGCTAATAGGCTATTGCCCCCTACGGCAGAGTCACGAATTCGTCTATTAATAGGAATTGCCCGGGCGCGTGATATCAGAGGCTGTCTAGCAAATGAAACTGTGTATTAATAGTTGATCTCGGAGACTGTCTATTAATTGGATTTGTTCGGACAATTGACTTGGGAAACTTTAATGTAGTGGTCGAACATTTAATGTCTGGTGCTTCCTAACGATTGGAATTGTCCGGACAAACGATTTTGGAGAGTCTATTGAAAGAAATTGTCCTGGCAATTGATTTCGCAGACTGCCCTTCAAATGGAAATTTTTCTGAACAATTGATCTTCGGTGCTTTTTGTTGGAATTGTCCGGACAAATTATTTCGGAGATTGTCCAGTAATTGGATTGTATCAAGTGACGCCTCGTACTTTAAAAAAATGGAATTGCCCAGGCAAATGATGTCGGAAATCGTCAATATATTTGAATTGTCAGAGGCCAATTCTTATGCAGTCGGAAACTAGGATTGAAAAAGCCCGTTTCCGATCGGTTATCTTTCCGACTGGATTGGGAATTGCTACCCCTCTTGTCGTCCGTCGAATCGAATATTGTTATTGCCCTCGATGAAATGCATTCGAGCGCTGTTCTCAGTTTGCTTGTATTTTTTTTGTGAAGTCGCAGTTGGAGTTGGTGCGACTGTGGAGAGAGACCAGTCGGCACCGGTACAGACGGCACCTTGGCTCTCAGACTGAACATCTATCTGCTTTTCTTACTTGGAACCAAGAACAAAAGGCTCGCGCTTCGCGCTCGCGCGCCTCATAGTAAAATACGGTTACTATATCACGGGACAGAGTGGTATGCCATACCAGGTATGCCAGTACAGCAGTACGATGGCACGGCGAGAGCAGGACGCCTCACCCTCCAACAGCCATCAAGACGTTGTGGTTTGCCTGGTCCATACGGTGGTGATGTATACGGGAAAGCACATCTTCTGCCTATATCTGTATATCGCAGAAGGTCCCACCTCGCCTCTAAGAAAAGCCCACACAGCTCAACAGTTTAAACGTGACAAGCACACCAAGACACTGAAAATAAATTAAAACTACCTGTAAATGTTGCAGCAGATGTTGACGTACCAGCACATGATGAGTACGTGCGTATGTGTTTGTTGGCGAGTCTCACGATGATACTCGTACATGTTCTTGGCCTCTCTTCTGCTCTAGATATTTGAAAAACGCAGTATGCACACACCTGTAAGATTGCAGGGGCGGTCCAACAGCGCAGGAGGTGATGTTCGTGATTTCTGTGGGCAGGCTAGCGAGTGGCGCATTTTGATCCTATAGCTCTTTGTTTCTTAAATCGGGGGGACGAAATATACGAGGGTAACAAACAAAGTGATCGGCAAAGAGACTGACATACTACATGTCTGTACTACACAGACAGGGAGGGTTGGAAAGTAAAAACGAACTACTTTTCGTCTTGAAGTAGATGCGAATTAGACTTTTACAGCCTATTATTACGGGGGACCATAGTAAATAGGACAAAATATTGTTAGTAAAAACAGGGAAATATACAGGATTTTGTATTCACTGTATGTCCTATTTAATATGGTCCCCCGTAATATTGTCATACTAGAAGAGTGGGAATGACGAAAGTGACAGATCCATCTACCGTAATGATTGTCATTCCCATTGGTGACATATCAGCAGCAGTGGTCTGAGGCGGGGTTTTTCACATGTATTGTTGCGCTTGTACGCACGACGGTTACAAAGTAACCAACATTATACTCGTGGTCGTACTATAATTATTGTTGTTGTTGTTCTCACATTAACTCATCGCCACCATAAAATGCAGTCCGTGGTCGCAGGACAGGCTCCAATAACTCTGGAGTGGAAGAAATACCTCGGTAGTGAAAAAGAGGCAAAAACAAAAAACAAGCATACCCACTCCACCACTAAGGGCACCAGGGAAGCAAAAAGGAGACCAGCAGACAAACCACTAAAAAAAGAAGATGAAGCGAAGCAAAAAAACAAAACAAAAACAAAAGCAGGTAGCAAGACGCAAAAAAGCAAAACGGAACATACAAACAGAGACACAAAGAGGTACAAACGGGAAAGAAAGAAAAGTAAAAAAGAAAAAAGAAGGGACAAAAAGGGACAAACACGGGCGGGGGGGAAAGAAAATACGAAAGGCAGGCACTGGAGCATACAGACACGCAAAGTTGCCCAGGTGGCACCATGCTAGTTACTTGGGTCCCAAAGAAGGGAGTGCATCAAGACGATGATGGCCATAACCAGGCTTCAGTCTGTTGGGCAGACCGCCTCCCCCCCCCCCCCCCCGCCATTCCCCCTCGTCCCCCTTTCGCCCCCCCCCCCTTCCCTGCCATTCTGCACACTCGCGTTGGCGTAAACGGCTGTGGTCGTTGTTGCAGCTATTCTATGCCGTTCTGCCGATGCCTCCTTCCCATCTGTATGACATTTCCGCATGAAGGCCTCCGCCCCTTCCTCGACCCGTCGGAACCATCTGCCGGCTTTCTGTGCTACCTCGCGCCACCCTTCGAGCTTAATGCCGAACTCCTTGAGGTCCTCCTCAAGGTACCTCATCCAGTCCCACTCCTGTCCTCCGGAGTAATCCTTACCCCCAACCATCTCCCCAAACATCGCCCTCTTCGGCAGCCCCTCCTCTCCCATGCGTGTCACAAAGCCCGCAAACAAGAGCCTACGTCTGCGTACCGTCGTCTCAACGCTCTCAGAGTTTGTCCTGAGAAGCGCGCTAGCACAGGATATAATGTGGTCTTCGCGCTTTCGTTTTCGCCAGCCGATGCATCGGAGGAGCATCTTGTGGTGGACCTCCCGTAGCCTACCGTAATCATTCTTGCTCGGGCTCCAAGTAACGCAACCGTAGAGCAACGTTTCGATCACCTCGGCTCTCAGCATTCGCACCTTCAGGCGTAGGCGCACACCCGGGCGGTCATAGATTTCCATCTTATACCGCCCGAAGCATGCCCATACCCTCTGGAGTCGACGCGTTACCTCGACACTTCTGCCCGTCCAATCTGCGCTGATAGCCCCGCCCAGATACACAAACTCGGTCGTTTGTTAGTACACTTGGCCGGCTGCGGTGACGGTGAACGGCACATTCCCCCCATCTTTCGTTTGCAGACACATTATCTCCGTCTTGGCCTCCGAGACCGTCAGGCCGAAAGCGGCACATGCAGACACGATCACCGTCATCATCCTCTCCAGGCCGTTAGGTGATCTCGATACTATGCCCGCATCGTCAGCATAGAGCATAGCCCACAGTGTCTGGGTCTCTTTATCATTCCCCTGTCCGTCCGCGTGCCCGGCCCGTGCCTTCCCCCTCTTCCTTTTCTTCTCCTCCTGCTTTCGTTGGAGTTGCACCAAGCTGTCCGTGATGGCTTTATCAGCAGCGAAACGTTTCTCCACCACACGCAGCACCGCTGTAAAAAACATGTTGAACAACAATGGCACGAGCACACACCCTTGCCGTAGGCCCTGTTTCACGTCGAACATATCTGAGCACTCGCCGTCATCCAGCCGCACGCATGCTCGCATGCCGTCGTGGAATTGGCGGATAACGGTGAGCATTCTAGGTGGCACGCCAAAGCGAGCCAAGACAGCAATAAATAATACCTGGTACCAGGTAACCGACAGCCTCTTGTATTATTAATAGTATCAAGTAAGCGAATTCCTTTTTTTCGTGAAGTTGATGCGAATAAGACTTTATAGTTGGCCAGTGAAAAACATGTGGTGGGTTGTTCACACGTTCACACATCATTCGACAGATTGATACCTGGTACGTTTTTTCAACTGCCGGATTATTTACGACAAGGACCGCAAGACATTAATATAGGCGAAGTAAAAAATAATTAACTGCTGTTGTCACCGTACCGCCGCTGTTTTCGGCTGCAGGAGGCTCAATTTGTTTTATCTCGTCGCAAAGTGTCAACACGCTGCTGGTAAAATCAGCTCATGCGACGATAGACGCTTGATCTCGACATAGACTCAGCCCACGGCCAACCCGCTTCGTGGCGGGCAAGGGCAGCTAGTATAGATGATGGGCTCGAAGAAATCAGGTGGATCGATGCTCTAGGGGGCAAGAGCTTGCCGGCGGCGTCCTACGGTATCCTCCCAAACCTGAAAAAAAAACTATTCTACGCCATTCGAGACGGATACGTAAAGTTTTTGTTTCATCCATCTCCCCGAATTACCTCTATTTCCAGTACAATTTCATTTAAATCCGCTCTCGTATGGTACTGCATTACTACTATTAATACAACTGCTGCTACTACTACTACTGCTACTATTACAACAACTACTAGTATTAATACTACAGCGGCCAATAGTTTTTTATCATACGCCTGACCACAGCCCGCCACACGTCACCGGCCATTGTGTGTTGTTGTTGTTGTTGCTCGGATTTACTGGGTGCGTACAGACGCGAGCAAACGCCGAGACCAACTCTCCTGTTGTTGTGGTCTGGTGCCGCGAAGAGACGCGCTGGGTGTGCTGCACTGCGCGTAGGACCCAAGCGTCCGAGCCAACTCTGACTGCCTTTCTTCGGTCTGGCGGCGGAGAGACGTGCCGAGTCAACTCGTCTTTGTATTTTGTACTTCACGATGTGCCTGACTGCTACTGCTGCTGTTGCTGATGGTGTTGCTGCTGTGCCGCTGCTGCTGTAGTCTACGAGTACGTATCCATCGAGAGGTGCGCGCCGCGTGCGCTTCTCTTGGTACCCAAACCCGCGCCAGCCGACTGTTGTAGTGGCCTCGGAGAGATGCGCCCCCCGCTGACCGCGCGTCGGGCGCGAAGCAACGACGCTAGTTAGTATACAGTTGTGTCACCATCCAACTCATCGCTCGTTCTGCTGCTGCTCGTTGTCGTGGAGAACATCTTGGGTTCAGAGAGCTTGCTCTTCTCGTGTACCTACCTGGTGTGACATCTTAATATGTTGGTACATGGTATGATGGTACTACGCGGCTTGATATATACTATATGGAACAAACACGGTATGGGATATGGGATGTGTTGGTGGTATGGCATATGGGAATATGGGAAAACCACCGTATGTGGTATGGTATGTGTTGACGCTATGGGACGGGAAAAACACAGTACCAGGTACCTGGTATACGGTATCGTACGTTTGCGGTATGGTACCATGGTACGATGTCGTGGATGTATTATATAGCTAAATTTGCCTGGTGATATGGTATGCTTCTATATATAAGGTCCATAAGGGTCGAATACGTCGTACGAATATCATCTGTAACGAGCTTATATCTCGGTCTTTGGAAAGTGTTCGAAAATATAAGCCTTGCGGACAGACAGACAGACAGACAGACAGACAGACAGACAGATGCGCATTTACCAACACAGAGACTCAGTTCTACAAACTGATAGTACAGTTTTTGTGTTTTTTCTGGAGCGTTTGATGCCAGTGAATATTACTAGCTTGACTACTGCTGTAGCTCCAAGAAAAATAAAAAAGGGTAGCGGAAGTCGGTTCGAAGCTGCTTCGCGGTCATGCTCGTGGGGTCAGAGAGGTCTTCATCTTCCAGCAGCTGCGCCCAACCATAAATATATGCTGATTTTTCGCGTCTCCCTCGAGCAGCGTGTGAGCTTCACACGCGGGGCGTTCCGATCTCTCGTCCTCGAGGCCATCGCGGCGCTGGACCTCTTCGAGAGCCGCCGAAGCTACAGCCAGCGCAACAGTTGGCAAAAGGTCGTCGATACCGCGCACTGCGGCCGTCGGGAGCTGGCACGTGCTGCTGACTGGCGTGGATAAGGCTGTGTCTCGCTGACTCGCGGCGAGCAGCAGCAGAAGTGGCAGCAGTCAAGCCAGCGTCGCCGATGTTGGGATGGGGGGTCGTGTCGTACGTAGCGTAGTTGTGTGATACTCCTATGCGGCGGGACTTTCTGACTTTCCGATTCATGAATCCGACTCCGAGTGGTGGATCGAAAATCTCAGTTTTCTCGACTGTCTGGTCAAGTTGGAAAAAATCATCGAAAAATCTTGATTGAAAAGACGCTTTTTCAACTGCATTAAGAAAGCCATCTTTTGTCTCCGATCGGAAACCGGCTTTTTCAGCCCATGTTTCGGACTGCGTAAGAACTGGCTTGACAAATGATTTCCCAGGCTGTCAAAATGCTTGAAAATTTGATTTCTGATAATGTACATTACTTGGAATTGTCGGGGCAACTGCTTTAGGAAACCGTCCATCAAATGGAATGGTCCGGACAATTGGTCTCGGAAGCGATCTACTAATAATTGGAATTGTCCGGAAAATCGAGTTTCAGAGGGCACTATCTATCATTCCAAAGCCGGCAGCAACTTGAAAAGCTACAATTGATTTGGTCAGTACTCTACAATCGATTTCACAGCTAGCTGACGTACTTGAAGTATTTCATTATTATTTTTATTTCTATTTTTTTCATCATCACTTTTGCTCTCCAGCTTTACTCGTGGGAGGTTTACCCTCAGCAACCTTCTGGGCACGCCGTGATCACAGGTGCCGTCCCATCCCCCCCCGGTACGTGCCGTCATTTTTATCGCGCATGGGGTTCAGCATTCCCACTGCTCATCGAGTTTTATCGAAGGTTGCTAACTAACGCTCTCGCGCTTTCCGCTAGTCATTTTTTGTGCAAGAAAAAGCCCCTACGAACATGCACTCGATGAATCTTGGTAGGCACGCGGACCACCTACCAAGCCACCGGGGACGCCATTGAATAGGCAGCACTGGAAATCAATTCCAATTAATATATATCACCTGCATATTGCTCACTCACACAGTTCCGATTAATAGATGGTCTTCGAAATCAATTTCCTGGACAATTCCAATTCATAGACAATCGCCGAAATCAATTGCCTGGACAACTCCAACTAATGGACAATCACCGAAGTCGATTGTGCGGACAATTTCCTATGAATGGAAATCGCCGAAATCAATTGTCTGGGCAGTTCCAAATAATAAGCAGTCGCCAAAACAATTGTAAAGACTGTCCCAATTTACGCACAGCCTCCAAAATCAATTGTAGGCACAATAGACTATCTGGTATTGAAATATAAAGTGTCCACGGTGTGATTAATGATTAGATATATTACACGTATTGCCAGGTATATATGTATTGTACTCGTATCTATACATGTCATACATACGTCTACGACGAACTTGTTAGCTATGGTTGTTGTCGTTCTTGACATCAACATTATCTCATCGCCACAATCTACGAGCATACCAAGTGCCTGGTAGTTATAGTACCTAGGCGGCATTATCCACGAAGAGGCTGACCTCTCGCTCGAAATCGACCGACGGATCCGTCTCATACGCGCATGCCTCAAACGATTCGGCCCGGAGTTGTATGATAGGACGACCGCCCCGCCTAGTCTGAAAGTCCTAATGCTGAAGGCCGACATCATTAAGACGCTGCCGTACGATTGTGTAACGTGGACCCTCAGAGCGAAACACTTTGCCAAGCTTCGAAGAGCTCACCACCAAGACCCCTACCGAGTCATTGCCTGCCAGCGTCGACTTCATACCGACTACGCTACCCTCTCGTACGCGAAGGCCCTCAAGATGACACATTACGAGAGCATCGAAACGACCTAGCGTAAACGGGCGGCTCTGTTTTGCGGGGGGCGTGGGACGGCAGAGCAAGGAGCGATTACCCAGTCGCGTAATGTTCGGGACTATTGGCTGGTGGGGAGAACCGAAGATCTGGAGGACAGTTCAAGTCTTGGCCTATATACATAGTCGGAGACCTTTCCGAGCCACCGAAGGATCAACGGAACATTCCCCCTTGGTGTTTGGAGTTGAGACTGTGCTGTGGTCCACTGCAGCAAAAAAGGCGGGGAAGTGGTACCGGGGGGTCCTTCAAGCAACCGAACGGTTCATGGTGAGGTGGCACGAGGAGGAGGCACAGCTGAGTAGGCAGCGCCGCGCATCCGCCGTGGGTGGCTCCCAAGGGATTGGGGAGAGGGGGGGCAACAGGAGGAGTGGAAGGGAACCGACCAAGGGAATGAGGGCAAAGTGGGCAACAGGAGGACTAAAATGAAAACCGCTGTGAACGAATTTAGGAAGGAGGCGGCAGACAGGGTAGCAAGGCACCACGCCAACCAGTGAGTGGAGCATGCCTATGCTACTCGTGCCACCAACTGCTGCAGCTGGTTCGAACGTTCTATCCCTTTTTTTTCGAATTATTTTTGCGCGTTTTTATATCCTTAATGTTACTTATTCCTTCTTGTCCTTAAGACAGGAGTCTTGGGTGCTAGGTGGACGACACGCCCGCTTTGCTTGTTTCTTATTGTCTGACGCATCCTCTGCGGGGGTGGGGTATGGTTGACGACAGCAGGACAGAGTCAGCAGACAGGGTAGCTCTGTGCTACTAATATCACAAACTGCTGCGGCTGCCTGGAGGGTGTTTTTTTTTCTTAGGTTTGCCTGTTAATTCCCTTGGTTCTCAGTCTTCCTCTATTTTTATGTACTGGTTTGTTCCTTTAGCTCGTCATGTACCTGGTATTGCTATTGTCTGCCACATCCCCTACGGGGGGGGGGCACAACAGTTTTTTTTCTTTTCTTTTCTTTTTCGTTTTTTATGTTTGTCTCTTTAAAAAAAATGTCCATGTAGTCCTGTCGTATCCAGTACGATGACATGGCATTGCATGACCTAGACTGCTTACTGGATGGCAATGTAGCATATCTGTGGCGTGGTGTTGTGACCACAGATCTTGTATCTCTCTCGGTTCAAGAATCGGCACAGACACTGGCTGTGTTGGATGTCGACGGGTAGACAGGATGGCTTATTGTGGAGAACACACACACACATTTAAGTTACCTGGTACCTGGTATGTAGTATGCTATCATAAATAGCCCGTGGGCACAAGAAAGGCTCGAATATAAAATCTTTAAATAGTTCTGGATGGGGGAGAATAAAAACAAATCAGGATATATTACAGAAATTATTGCAAGGTACGTACGAATACTGCTTGCCTGGGGTACCAAAACCTGGAAACGTATGTGCTTTAAAACATACCGGTATCGAAGAAAAGCGAACACAGCAAAAAAGGAGCACTTTTTCGCAAGAACGGCCGAAAACAGAGGAAGAAAAAAAAGTGTACCTGCTAATTTTGTATGCCTGCCAATATCATGAGGGCAAAAGGCAAAAACAGGTAAGACTCGTGTGTTTTTTTAGCAATTATTAGGTACACTACATACGGCACTCGGGAACAGGACCCCTGGCCCTCCCTCTCATTCGCCAGCACCCGAGCATATCTATAATGCTTATTTTTGTTGGGTGAAAGATTCCAGGTATACCTCTCTGTATACCTCTCTGTCTCCCACGTACCCAAGTTGGGTTTCGCATGTTTCTGG
Source organism: Nereocystis luetkeana (assembly GCA_031213475.1). Taxonomy (NCBI): domain Eukaryota; class Phaeophyceae; order Laminariales; family Laminariaceae; genus Nereocystis; species Nereocystis luetkeana. Next base: position 12,749,221 of record JARUPZ010000008.1, on the reverse strand, counting down.
CTTCGATTGTACTCATAACTGGGTATTTGTAAGGAGGTGGTGCAGGGTGGGGCACAGAGTATCCCTTGCCCAGGTTTGCCTATGGAGCAGGCTCTCGTTGTTGCTCAAATGTGCGTTGGTTGTTTAAAGATTGTTGTTGTCGTTGTTCTCACATTAACTCATCGCCACAATATAGTGTAGTCCGTGGTCGCAGGACAGGCTCCAATAACTCTGGGGTGGAAGAAATACCTCCGTAAAAATAAAAAAGCAAATAATAGTACACACGATCACTGAAGCACATCTACACCTCAGACGACAAAACATAAAAAGGGAGGTCCGCGCACGTACGTATCAGATACATGATATACCAGGTACGCTGTACCACCTGGTACAGAAGAAAGACATGTATACTTCACAATCCGGCTACGAAGTAGGCCAAAGACGTGCGTTCGTTGACTCCCCGTGAAACGCCTGGTTTTCCATTCAAGAAACGTCTCCCAAGTACTAAAAATTCGTTCCCAATGTCTGCACTCAGGTAGTTACTACCCTTCAAGGTCGTTCAAGGCGATACCATATCCCTAGCCCACTCTAATGAGCCGCACAAGCAAAAAAATAGGAAATTCGTGGAAACCCCGACTCCATGAAGTAGAACATGGTGACTCGGAAATGCGGCTCCTTGAAGCCCACTCCCACACTTCCGAAGGGCGAGGCTACAAAGCCGACAAAGAACGCCAAGAAAATCAGAGACCGATCGGAGGTCTACCCGCATGGGACAGGGAAAAAAAACGTCAACGAAATCCATCGCCATACCAGCAGCAGGGGCGAGGGGGGGGGGGGTGTACTCGGTAGGAGAGACGTACTCGATCTCATGCACCACCGTAGTCGTATGACCATAGACCCTCGCATTCCTACAATGCCGGGACGGAGCATGTCGGGTTTTCACCGGGGTTGGGGGGGGGTGGGGCGATAATGTGTCGACGGAAACGCGAAAACCCAGACTATTGCGCCGCAACCCTAACTAGCGAGGGAGAGCGAGACGAACCTGGATCTCGCTAACGGCTGATCAGATGCAAGGGAGGGCGAGGCGAAATTTGATCTCGCCAAGCCTGATCAGATCACCCAACGTAACCACCGGAGCCTCTTGTAGCATGTACACATGAACCTGGGGCCGACCTCTGTGGAAACGGTCTTTGCATTAATTTACATTGATGCGTAAATTCTTCCACTCCTAGAAACTACAAGCTGCGCCGCTCCACGTCGTTTTGTGTACAAACTTTGGACGGCATAAGGTGTACCCCGATTGCATCAACCACTGTTTTTTATCACGATGGATAGCGTTTTCAATTTCCTTGCCCCTCCCATCGTCGCTGCCAATGTGCCCCACTGGGGGCTGCTACGCAGACCAGCGCGCAAGCCTGGTTGAGGAAAAGTAGAGCCGAGCGTCGACCAGATTGGGGGATATCAGCTCGAGGAGGGGTAGTGTAGAACGCTGGCCACCCAAGTCATGCTCGGCACAGTACGGGGCCGCTTGCCTCGCAAACTCGCCCAGGACGATCCAGGAGATGCAAGGGGTCAAAGGCGGCTTAGCCGGACGCACAGGTTCGACAGACAGGTCTTCCGTCGTTCGTGCTGCACCGCTTGGCTCCAGAGGGGCGTCTCACTCCAGCGTTTCTCGCACCAGCGTGGTGGTCTGATACACGAAGCTCTCAACCGACATCGACGAGTCGTGATCTCGAGGACGGCAGGGGAGCCCTGGGTTCAACGGTGTCGTGTACGCCGCGAGGGAAAGCAGACCCTTCTCCCTCTCGAGTCTCTATGGTGGCTTTCAAAGGGCAAGCGTCACAGGTGGCCGGGATCCGCCCCTTGCACAATGCTTGCATAATGCTTGCACAATGTAGGCGCAAGAAAATCCTTCTGTAGACATTGAACAATGAAGCAAACCCCACAAAAAGCTGCCGACAACCTCTCAATTTGGTACGCCTAGTGGTGTACTACATTGTTCAATTTCTCCACTATTAATAGGATTATTTTACGCCCACATTGTGCAGGGGGGGGGGGGACCGGCCATCTGTGGCGCAGAGGGAGGAAAGCAGACTTCGTATGCCCACAAGCCAAAAGCGAAACAAGCGGATATATGTCTCGAGCCGCGAGAAGGCTTAAGCCATGCCGTCGACGCCGCATGTAATTTTGGTGATTGGTGCAAGGTGGGACACAGAGTGTCCCCTTGCCAGGCTTGCCTATTGAGCAGATGCTCGTTGTTGCTCACGTGTGTTGGTTGCCTAATATTCGAAGAAGGACAAGTTTACTCCACAATCCGCGCACGAAGGAGGTTGAAGGGGTGGGATTGTTGCCTCGCCCTCAAACCCCTGGTTTTCCCTTTAATGCACGCCTCTCCTCTAATATAAATGTGGTTCCCAGTACCTGCACTTGGGTAGATATTGGGCCTTTCGATCCCATCCAAGGTAATATACCACATCACTTGACCGCACACTTTTCTGGCAACTGAAATACGACCACAGGGCCGTTGGCACCTGGGCTATTGGCCATGTGACCCGAGCTGTCAGCGATATAAGACACCGGACAGATTGATAAATCGTATGTTGCGGACACGTGAAATTGTATTGATACACAGAGTACCGCACACGCAATAAGAATCGAGTAAGAAACGGGAGTTGGCTATGAATATATTGCTCACTTAGAGAAAGAGTGCGAGGGACAGGCTGAGCCATTGTTAGGTAGAGTTCAAGCGAAGAATAGGTGAAGCCCAACTTGGGAGACAACAGGAGGTGTACATGAAATTTCAGCCTACAGCAGGTGCGATCTGGCGCCGGCCAATCAGAGGGCGGGAGGGCCCAGGACCCGTTTTTCCTCATGAGTGCAATTTGTTGCGTATCTAGAAACGGCTCAAGTGGCATAGGTATACTTACTTTTGGCTATCAGTATTACCAAATACACCCAATGTGCGGGTCTTTTTCCCCGTTGCCACCTTACAAGTACCAAAAAGTAGCGATATACATACGTGTAGTCTATTCCTCCTATACGAAAAACTGTACGGGTACAGTAGTGGTCCCTCTATAATGCCGCTTGAGTAGTGCCGGTTGCCCGCCATGCTATATACAGTGCTTGTGGGATCACTTATTACGGGGGATCATAGTTAATGGGACCTATGGTGTACATAAAAACCTACCAGGTACCAGGTACCTGGTATATATTTAACCATTTTTCACGCAGCAATATTTGGTTCTATTGACTATGGTCCCCCGTAATAGTACATGCCAGTATGGGCTTTACCACTGTGGCAGTGTGTCATTAATAGTGCCGGTTGCCGCCATAGTGCCAGTATTGTTGGCTGGCGCATGGATACCAGCGCTGAAAGAGGGATCGCTACTGCATACAACTGTTATACGTGTTACGGATAAGAAAAGGAGGGAATCAGTTTCAGAGATCGGGAATCGAGAGTAATCGTTTGTTGTACGAGAAAATAAGGCGTGTTGGCTCATACTCTGGGCGTGTGGACCCTCAGATGGCATCTATTCTTAATCGTGACTGGTGAGTCTCCTTGTGGTCTGGAGTGCGACTGCTGGTAGATAGTGCATGTCATATATATGTGATATTAATGGGGTCCTTGTTTCTCCGCATTTTTTGTCGGTAGTATTTCGATTCTTTCGATATTTTCAAAAACATTGGCTGCGAATCCGCGGCAAGTACGCGCGGTCGGCGGCCGGTGTTGTTGGTTTTTTAAATGACTGCTTGCTACTGTTGCTGCTGCTGCTGTTGCTGCTGCTGCTGCTGCTGCTGCTGCTGCTGCTGCTGCTGCTGCTGCTGCTGCTGCTGGCGCTGCTGTCGTGGTGAGTAGCCTTTTCCTCCCCCCCCTGTTGTTCTGATGCACATGTGTACATTCACTCCAATTACTACTATTAATATGTATACCCTGGTATATTGTATAAATACCAGTTAATCGCACTACTTGTAGTATTCCATTGGTCATCTGACAATGTGCAACGCTGATTCCAATCATACCATACCATACACATATTAAAGGGTAACCTATATATTCTGTGTTTTCCTCGTGCTCCCGATACTAAACGAGAAATAGGAATACGTTGCGAGCGGTCCACTCACTCACTCACTCCAGGCCATTCTCTTGTCATTCTGGTGTCAAGTGTCAGTGCCAAATAAGTGTCACCAAGTGCAACAAACGCTGCGTAACGCTTTAACCTGTTCTCCGTCCTTGTTTCCAAAGCACCCCCCCCCCCCCCGCCGTCCCTGTTCCCCGCCGCTGTTTTCAAAGCAACCCCCACCGCCGCCTACGAGAAACACTGTGGCCACAGGCGGAGAACCAGGACGGGGACAAGAGTAGAAACAAGTTTATATATATTGTATGTAATACAAGGGGGGCTTCGTTGCGGTGCGCTGATGCCCGCCTGCGGCTCCATGCATGCCCGTAATGGCTAAGGGCGTACCGGTATGCGACTCGAGGCTGTTAGTGCGACACGTAGTACTGCCTAGAGGTGCATTCAGAAAAAAAAAAATGAGTGAAGAGAACAAAAACGCCGTAGACACGAGAAAAACAAACATTGTCATCCGTCATCCGGCCCATCAACGCATTACCCCTCCGTATACAGCAGCGAGCATCACTGCAAAGTACTCGTACGTACGAGACGCTCGACGTCCGTACTGCTGTATACTTCCTGTACAGATAGATACTAAACAATCAGTTGAGCAGCAGCAGCAGTCGATCGAGTTAATCGACAAAACGAAGCGCCGGCGATTACGTTTGTGGAGCAAGCTCAGCAGCAACAAGCAGCAGGAGCATAGCCTACGGGTACACATCATATGAAAACTACGCTGGCACGAGACCACCGCCGAGACGCCATATAAATGCCAATTGCGAGACGGTACTCATGAAGCTTCCGAAGGAGATGGATCCGTCTTTCAGCTTCAAGATGCGGAGATCCATCACCGAGAGGAGTTGACATGCACAATAAAGATGCTTACACGGGGGTCAGGTGCAAAAACATATCGCAGACAAACCAGCGGCACTAGCAGCAAAACAGAACAACGGCAAGACACACATAGCAGTAGCACCAGGGAAGCGGATGAACAGCGGCAGCAACAGCAGCAGTACCACATCATGCACGCCCGAGGCTGCCCCTGGCACAACAGTCGGGGCAGGGGAGCAGGTGGCGCAGGCGCACGAGGAGCAAAATATATACCTCAGGCTGACCTACTCCGTCAGGGGGTCTGCGTGAGCAGCAGCAACAGCAACAGCAGAACAACACAGCAGCTGCCCCTAGCAGCAGCAGCAGAGCAGCGGTAACTCGTGGACAGCCATTTGATGGATCATTCAGGGATTCCTAACCCGCCACACGTTATAATTAATAATCATAACCTCTTGGGTGGAAGAAAATATTAAATTCAATTATATTTTTGGGGAGGACAAAGTATCTCGCATGCCCGAAATTAACTGGAAACATCAGGCATCAGCCCGGAGGACAAATGGAGATCCCAATGCTATTTACTATTAGTGTTTTCAAAGACGAGTTGACGTGTCAAAGGTAGGCCTGACGAGGCAACGGTAGGCCGTCAACATTGGTTTTTGGGCACGAGACTGTGACAAAGCAAGTACAGGTAGCTTGCAAAATTGGGTATCGATCATTCAACTCGTCAAACTCAGTATCGGCCACTCGACTGATCCGCGAAACCCAGTATCGACCACTGACAAATTATCTCGCATGCCCGAAATTGACTGGAAACATCAAGCATCAGCCCGAAGGATAAATGAACACCCCAACGCTGTCAACTTGAAATATTTTCAAAGACGGTTTGACGGGTCAAAGGTAGGCCTGACGAGGCAAAGGTAGGCCTTCAACCGAAATATTTGGGCACGAGACTGATAAATCACGTACTGGTAGTACTGGTAGCTTGCAAAATTAGGCATCGATCACTCAACTCGCCGAACTCAGTATCGGCCAGGGATATAATTAGTTGTTGCGCTCTTGCGCTCTTGCGCTTGCGCAACATTTTGGTCAAAATGGCCGTTTGCTGCAACAGCCGCCGAGGGTCTGGTTGCGCGCAGCGCAACACGCATTTTTGGGCGCGCAACTTTTTGGGCCGCAGGGGCAAAAAAATGTTGCGGGCTTTTTTGTTCGTAGTAGGCGAAAAAACAAATGAAACGCCGTGTTTCAAATTCGCCTCGGGCGAGAATAAAAATGAGCCCCCTTTTTGAATTCGCCGCAGGCGTTTATTTTTTAGGCCATTTTTCCATAGTAGAACAAAAGAATTTTAGGTTCTGATCCCGATACACGCCTTTTCGAGGTTCGGGAGGCGTTTAAACGCACTTTGTTACT